>JABBWI010000460.1:0-45897 GCA_016647755.1 Suillus subluteus
CTGTCCCTGAGGAACAATGTTCTGAGACCTACTGCTCCTGAACAGATTGCTGCACTGGCTATACCTGCGAGGAAGTAGTAATTAACCCCGTAACCTTGTGGATATGCCTTAGTTTTATCTACACCCCGTGACTCACCGGCGTGGTAGCATCATACGCATATTTCTGTGTGAGCTCTGAGCAACTGTGAGTCGTGTTTCTCTTTCGCATTGGTGCACTGTGTGGTTAACCATACGGCACGTAGTAAGTATCGCTCACTGCTGAGTGCTCGTTTGTCACGGTGAACAAATTTCACACCCTTGAAGACGTTAAATTTTGAGGATTATCTCTTTAGTTCTAAGGTACAGACATCCCTCTCTTATGCCATCATTTATTTCTAGCGCTCTTTGGCAAGAGCTATGCATTGATGCCTTGAGCTGAGCTTGAGGCTGAGGGACCGTATTGGACAAAATTTGAAAATCAAAACGATAAGTAATAATCGACGTCTGCATGTATTACAGCTGTGTGCAAAAAAGGTTGACAGTACGCGCGTGATTTGAATACATTAGGAAATTAAATTAAGAAAATCATAACAGCGTGAAACAGTGCTCACTGCAGCCATGCCATTCTGAAAAATCAGTCGCGATGTCAACTCGTAGCTGTCAAGCTTCATGAATAGAGCATACTCTCTCTTGAACAAATACTCGACTGTGTCGGCTTCTCACGTACATTTTGGCGCATGATCAAACTTTGGCGTGAAACGGGGGATGTTGTTCAACACAGGCTACGGTGCTCCTGGCTGTCCTCGAACACATCAATTTGATGACGTGAACTATCTACTTCGACTCGTGAAACAACCGTCCCGACTGGTTCCTCGACGAACGGTAATCGAGTACATCATGATAGTGAGATAGTATGTAATGGCTGATTTCTTCGGTTCGGTGTGCGCATTGACAGTTATCGGCTGTGTCGGAAGCTTCACGAAGTCAGATACTTTGAGTACTACTCTACTGATACAGACGCATATACTCAGAAAGTTCGTCGAAGATGGAAGACATGGTGAGAGTAATTGATAAGCTAGGGGAAGACGCGACGCATCGAGATGCGGTTGTAAAATTGGTGGTCAATGATTTATTTCATTTATTTCCTAATGCATTCAAATCACGCGCGTACTGTCAACCTTTTTGCACACAGCTGTAAGCACGAGATACCGCCGGCATCGGGTGTTATTGCGTCTACCAACGTCATGCTGTGTCATTGCGTTCTGTCTCCTCTTAACGTTCATGTTCTTTTTTTTATGGCTCTTTGCTCAGTGCTTATGGGGACCTCTGCTTCATTTCATGACGTTGTTGGACAACAAACTTAGATGACACCATTGACGTCCTCTTCCAGCAATTCTCGAAGACGCTGAAAGCTGTCTTGATCGTGCATTCCATTCCCTTCTCAACATCTATGATGATGGATTTCCAGTGACAAAATTCTAGACAACTTGCCAGGCGATTTTTGTAAGTATCGCAAATGATATCAATCACACATTTCACTGAAGAAGCCATGTAGAATCTTATTTTAGTTCAGACAGCCTGAGAGAAACTGAGCAGACTCGATTGAACGCACCAGAATACACACTCGACTATCTTGCGATGTTAACCCATCCTGGAGTATGTAACTTCTCGGTAGAAATGGGATTGGTCAGAAACGCGCGTGTGCACATCGTCGTGCTGCATCGTCGCTTCCTCAACCAATCTTCAACTTCTCAATACATTTGGCATTCCATACAAACCGTTCGCCATGGACAGTGAACCGAAGACAGTTTCCTCTGCGACACACATATACAACTACATCAAATGGATGTCAAGGTTTGACGCTAACACAAGCCGTGCTCGACCTCCGGACTGATCCCTTCGCTCGCGGTCGATTGTGCACGGTGTTGTCGAAAGTGAGAACGCGAAGAGACACTATCTATTTGCAGAGACGACGCTGATATAGTATTTCCTGAGTTGTACTGTAAACACGACATCATATTGTCGTAGAACCGACCGAAGGGGAGTCCTTGTTATAACTAAAATTTGATTTGATTTGACAAAAGTCATCCATGTGGCCACCAGGACGTTGTGCACAAAAGTCATACACGTGCTTTATCGAAACTCTAGGCACAAAAGTCCACCTGCTTACTCAAGTAGTGATGGCCAGGTCTGGTCCTGAGGCCTGTGGCCTGAACCACGGTTCGAACCTTACCGAAGTCCGGTTCAAAGTTCGGGCAATAGGGGGAACCGAGTGACTGGAGTTGTGCGATAGTTCCCAATTCGGAATTCCCAGATGTCCTTAGCCTGAGGGATTGACGTGTCACCTAGTGACCTAGTATCGTAGGCCGTATCATCCCGTATGCACCAACGGGTTGGAATTACACATTGCCAGCCTTTCCTATTCCACGAGAATGTCAGGGACAGATCTAGCAAGTCAATCCTGAAGTCTGCTGGCAATCTGCTGGCATCTGTTCGAAGGAGTGTTCTGACAGGTGGATTGAAGGAATATTTAAAAGCAAGTTGGCTGCTGCGTTCCCACCGTCCCTTTCAGATTGATTTTTTTGGAAAGCCCATATCAAAAATGCGTCTCTCCTTCATCCTTGCTGTTGTTGCTGCTTTCAGGTTGACAGGGTCAACGCCTGTCCCTGAGGATTGTTGTTCCTCCACATACTGCTCCTGGACAGCTTGCTGCCCTGGCTATACCTGCCATGAAATCGAACTTAACCCCGTAACTGTGAGTATGCGTAGTTTTTATCTAACCCCGTGACTCACCGGCGTGGTAGCATCAGGTCGCATATTGCCCAATGGAGCGCTGAGCAAGAGTGAGTCGTGTTTCTGCTTTCGCATTGGTGCAGTGTGCCATGGTTAACCATACGACACGTAGTAAGTAGTATCTCGTTGCTGAGTGCTCATTTGTCACGGTGAACAAATTTCACACTTAAAGACCTATTTGAGGAACATCTCTTTAGTTCTAAGTTCAGTGGTACGGACATCCAAAGCTCTCTTATGCCATCGTTTATTTCTAGCGCTCTTTGGCAAGAACGCCAGTACCGACTTGCTTGTTCAGTCATTGATCCTTATTACTCAATTACTATTGGATGCTATTTATGTGGTCTGCAATACTACTACTCTAGATTCAGTTCCATTAATATTGGCCAGGATTGGCTTATTCGTTTCAGTCCAAGCAAGCGCGACATTTACGGCAGATTATTCCCGCTACCGTGAGGGAGTGGGTCTTGTCAACATTGATTTTCACTTTTTGGCGGTAGATTTGTCCGATCTTGAGAACCCTATCTTTCGCTCCTGATATGGTTACCGTTATTTCCTTACATGGACTAAGCTGTGCTAATTACTCGTTTTGGTCAAGACATGAGTTAATTGGGTCATTCTGATCGAGTATGGTTGTTCTGATCAATCGTTCTAGACCGTATTCTTTTCCCATGTGCTATCTTTCTACTCCTTTGATTGTATGTTCGTCCAGTTACTTGCACTTCACATAAGTCGTCATGCCATGTTTTGGACACAGTGCCGTGATTGTTTTTATGACCTCATTGCCTATGTTCTACATATATGAAGCCCCTAAATGTGTCTGCATCTCATCACCATTTTATTACTATGTTGCCCACTGTCTTCGAACTCCTCAAAACATTGGAGGATCAATGTGCCTTTATTTTTAGTCTGTTCTTCTTGATTTCTCTTTGCAATTTCCATGTTGACTTACTGAGTGGTAGTAGAGCATCAATTGCGAGGTGGTTATCGAGTCTGCATTGAATCAGGTGATGACATGAATACTGCTCTCGAATCAGGAGATAATCGCATGGTGTACAATGAGTCACCCTCCGTCTTAGCTACCAGCGCTCTCTATGTTGACCATGCAGAATTCAACCGTATGTGTGTTAGCTCGTGATTTCAATGTTCGTCCTCATTTTTTTGGGGGGTTAGGTATTGCTAATCTTATTGAGAACGATCCTGTGACATCAGTGGTGTATGCCGAGTCACTTGTATTGGCCGAAGATTTGGTACACTTTGCATTCACTGGTGAAAGGCGGGAATAATCATGTGTGGTTAGCATGGGTTTAGTGTTTTTACGTTGTAGTACAGCTATATAATGCTATCAGAATGTTCTTTATCATGCAAGTTCATGGTCTGCTCTCAACATGTCATCCCAGTGACTCGCCAAGCAAGTGGACTTTTGGAGGCCCATGATGTTGGCAAAGGAGCGGCATGATTATGTTGTGAAATTACATAATCATATCAGGTTTGATGCCTCACCTTGATCTTGTGGAGTTAGGTCGCCTTTGAAGTATTGACCACCATGACTTCGTTTATCGTCCATTTACCTGTCACTGTCGACTTTGATTCTGAATTGAATTGTTGCCTCATCTCTCCTCTTGTTGCTAGGTCTCTTGGCCATTCAGGTTTAGGCTCTCAGTTTTCTGAGATTGTCACGGCTTCATATGATGATCGCTCACTCACAACCGATGTTGAGTGTGAGATCATGCATACTCTTCATTCCAATGTCTTGATTGGTTCCAATTGGATTGCTGCATGGCGTATCATTGGGCGTGAAACTGAGCATGCTGTCTATAATCCCTACTCTGATGTGATGTCTTCTTCCCAAGGTACTGATTCTTAATCTTTTTTCTTTGGTATATGGTCTTCTGATTTCAGCTCTCTTTTTCAGAAACTTCATGTATATTTAGCGGTGATGATGGTGATATGGGTTTTGCTGATGGAAGTCATCTCGATCCAAGTCATTCTTCATCCTTCGTCAGGGCAATTTTATCGTCGCGCAGACGGTCAGAGTCTATTATCCGTCAGATTTTTTTGGGGTCGTGCCATTCTGGTGTCCGTCTTGGCCCTTTTTCATGTGAAATCACGTTGCTTAATCAGGCTTGTGTTTTGCACGGGCTAGAACTTAAAAGGGCTCATTCCATGGTTGAGCTACGCAATTTATTGCTACAACATTTACTTCATGGCGAGTGCATTACTTTGGACCCACGTCTTAAGCACTGTGATTATACCACATGTCGTGAGATTGCTGCAGGCTTTAGCTCTTCTTCTGAGTTGGTCGAGTTTATATTAGATGAGTTGACGTCGGCTGATAATTCTGCGATATCAGGGAGTGATCTGTGGACTATTGCGCAGAGCATCTGCAGCGATGTAGAGTGTACCCGTGAAGCCCATCGCAGAACTAAAGCTATCAGCATTCTGAATATTTTTCGGAGTCAGCCTACATATGAGAGCGTCTCAAAGTCATCCCAGTTACTGTTTACTAAGGTGGAGCATATGTCTAAGCCGTCTTTGGAAGCTATAGCATCATGGCATGGCCTATGTTTTTTCGGAACAAAGGACCAGCTGTTGGACAGGATTATTGATCATGTGGCAAAGGGTATGTGCGCATTGCATGCAAAGGATCGTTGAGCAGCTTGTTTTTCTATTAATGATGATTTTCACACAGAGAATGCAGGAGATTGCTCTAGGCACACTTCTGATAGTTTGTTTGACACGAGCCAACAAGTGGCAGACTTACAACTCCATCTTCTAAGCTCTCTGCACAAGACCATTTCGTGTAAGCCTTTGTTACGTTTATTGCAATGTTATAAGATTGAGTATAATCAAGGTGATAGTCTCTCGCAGCTGAGAAAACACTTGAAAACACATGTCAGTATGCTCATGAAGGGCAAGCGATCACGTGCATTTTGTTCCAGCAAGGAAGATCAGTATGCCACAATGGAGAAAGAACATGCTCAAAGTATTTCAGAATGGCCGCGCATGGTATCACAGGAGAGGAAAAGACGTATTCTTGAGATCTTTCACGAACAAACGAGTTCAGAAGCGCTGGCCACCTTTGTCTGCTTTGCGTGTGCTGCTGAATATAACCAGAAGGACAGGCAAGAACTATCTTTTGATCAATTTGACATCACTTTATTGAATCGGCCTGACATGTGGCTGTGTAATGGCCACGTTGTTGATGAATACTATGTGCACAAAGAACCAACTCAAACCCTCCTTGGTGTAGAGTTCCTTGATAATGTCATGTATGAAAGACAGGGCTTGTCTTTTGATAGTGTTGAAGGCGGCAATCCTAGTGGTGCATACCTTTGTAAGGAATGTGCGTCGTCATTACAAAGAAAAAAAACACCACCTTTGGCTTTGGCTAACCATAATTTCATCGGACCAATTCCCTGTCAGTTGCAGGATCTCAGCACTGCTGAAGAGATGATGATTGCGCTTTGCCACACGAAATGTTTTATATTGCATCTGCGAGAAGAGTCGTGCCATATACCGAATGTTCAGAGGGGTCTGAAAGGTAATGTGATTGTTTTTCCCCAGCGTCCTTCAAAAGTATTAGAAATGTTACCCCCATCAGTCGAAGAAATCATCACACCCATTTGTGTCTTGTTTATTGGTTCATGTCCACCAATGATTGAATGGTTGTGCACACACGCTAAGCCATTGATTGTGCACAGAGAAAAGGTTAGATCAGCCTTGGAATGGTTGTGTGAACACAACAAGTTGTACGCTGATGTGACAATCAATCACGACCATTTAGATTTGATAAGTGATGAAGATGTCTTACCAGTTCATATCAAAACCCTACCTGCAGAAGCTGACCAGGCACACGATGCATTGACTTCGCAATATGACAACCTTAGTGATTTTGAAGGAAGTGCCCCGCTCAACAAAGAAACTGTCATTGATGATGTATTGGAAAGAGGTACGCAAGACGTACCAAGTGCAGATGTCTTTCACCACGTCGTAGTAACCAGTGTTGATGGGGGGGCCCCAGCTCATGAACTACACGCCGCTGCCTTGCATCATGTGAAGGAAAAAAGTGGTGGTTTTATTCAAGTTCCCCATGGTTCTAGTCCTATGAATGAATATGTAAACCCTGAGCTACTCCCAAAGATTTATCCCACCTTGTTTCCATATGGTATAGGTGGATTTGAACATCCTCGTCATACATGTCCTTTGTCTTTCAAGCACCAGGTGAAACATTTTTTTAATTTAGCTGATAGGCGCTTTCAAGAGCATTATTCTTTTTTGTTTGTCGTGTTCAACACTTTACAGCAAAGAACTTCATTATTACATACCGGATTGAAAGTCAAGCATACATCATTTGGAAAGGTATCAGACAGTTTTGCGTCTGTGTTGTCTGCAGCAGTTCATGCCGTTGCTGAGTGTGTGGGGAAAGGAGATCATTCTACGGCTTATACTCCAGAAGAGCAAAAAGTACGTCGATTGTTGAAGGAAGTTAATGGTGTGACAGCACATGTTCCAGGATCTGGTTCTGCCCGTTGTCATGCATGGTATGTGACTCATACTATGACATATACATAGCAGGAGTAATAAGGAAGGTATAATACACCAGACTGTATCCTATCACCAAGTTACCCCATCATTTTTCCCTTAGTTATTAGCTAGTATTTTCACTTTCAAAAACTTCACTTCCATTTTTTCCATGTATTTCTATTTTGTTCCATGGGATTCTATCTCTTTCCATTTTTTCTAGGCATATTTATCCATCAGACTTCCTCTCCAGCCACAAAGCATGTTTGTAAGCTTGTCATGTGACTGGTTAATAATCTGATTTGTAAGGATTCAACTTGACTCATCATGTTTTTGTCATGATTTGTCATGCTTTGTAAGACTTGCAAGTGTATTTATAAGCTACTTAGTAAGAAGGCTGATTCAGCTCACTCAAAAGATTGGTTTGTAAGCATGTTCTTACCAATCCTTGGGATGACTCATGTCTTTTATTCATCTTTCTTTGTAATATTACATTGTATTAATAAGCTAGTTAGTAAACAAGCTGACTCAACACACAAAAAAGATTGATTTGTAAGAATGTTCTTACCAATCCATGTGCTGAATCATGCTTAGTAAGATGGCCTCCAAAAAGGTATAAAAGGAGCCCATTTTGCCACTGTCAATCTAAGCTTCTCACTTTGAACCCTGTTCTCAAATCAAGTGAGATTACCTAAGAAATAAAGTGCAGGCAAAACTAGTGCCTTGAAGTAAGACTAAGAAACATCTATCTGAGTTATATACTACCTTACAGGGGTTGACTATATAACAAACTAACCTACTAAGACTTAAAACTAAAAAACTTCACACATACAAATAACCTCTCTCTTTCACAGGAAGGGAGAATCAAGCTAAGAAGAACTACTTTACACTGAGGCAAACTTTCATAGGGTGAAATAAACCTATTCAATTGACAAAGGCCTCAAAGCAAACTTACAGAGAGAAAACAAGAAGGGGACATTTTTTAAGTAAACCCTCCCAAGAACTCACACGTTATCTACCACGAAAACTAGAAAAGTCGTAGACTGTGTACTTAAGGACTGGCAAGAAGTCTTATCCTATATAGTTGTGCTGTCACTATATACGCATTGTATATAAGACCCTTAAGTAAGAGGACACCATGCTGTAATGTGCAATCAGATCAAAGGCTTAATGTTTGACAAGGGTCTACCGAATTTTTATATCACAATTGGATGTGTACAATCCTATTGTCAAATTGTTGGCCAGTAGTGAGATAGATGTTGATGATTTATTGCCTGAGGAAGTACCTGAGTTTTGGTCACAGTCTATCCTCATTGCCCGTAATCTGATAGTTGCGGCGAAGTTTTTTGACTTGTACATCAAGTCGTTCTTTAGCGCCATCTTAGGTTATGATAAAACCAATGGCACAGTCACTGAAGGTATCCTTGGCAATGTCAAAGCATACTATGGGTGTGTCAAGTCCCAAGGGCGAGGGACGTTGCACTGTCATATGATGATTTGGCTGGAAGGCGGTCATGACCCTAATGAGATCAAACAACGTATTGTAGAAGCAAATGATACCAACTTTCACGATCGCTTGCTGGCCTTCTTGGATGACACTATATCTAATGAGATTCCCGCAGATCCTGATGCCGAGATGACAGTTCCCTCGATGGATCATCATCCATGTTCTGTGTGTGGTGTAGCTCCTAAGTCGGATGTCGATGGCGAAGAGAATAAATTAGCACGTCAGAAGGACATGCATCATTTGGTGAAAGCTTGTCAGGTACATAAGCATAATCTCACATGTTTCAAATATTGGAAAGGACCTCCTCATCCACGAGAGTGCAGGTTTGACCTAGATGAAAACCATCATTGTGCAAAGAGTTCCGTTGATTATGAGACAGGCGAAATTTGCTTATGTTGTTTGGATGGCATGGTGAACAATTTCAATGCCTCGATGTTAGAGGCTGTGCGCTGTAATATGGATATCAAGTTTATTGGTTCAGGCGCGTCTGCCAAAGCAATATTGTACTACATCACCGGTTATATCACAAAATCTCAACTTAAAGCTCATGTGGCATATGCCACCTTAGATATGGCAAGGCAGAAACTTTCCGAGTTCGATCCTGCAGACAATGAATTAACAATCCATGCTAAGGAGCTGATAAGGAAGAGCGCTCACACAATGATTTCTCACCAGGAACTGTCCTCACAGCAAGTTGCGGCTTATTTAATGGACTTCGGTGATCACTATACGAGTCACAAATACATCAATGTCTTCTGGACGTCGTTTGAAAACTATGTTGATGCTATGATGCCTCTGCCTAAGCCATCTACTGAAAATGAACATAGTGATAACACAGAGCTTGAGGATGATGATATACGTTCAGCACATGAAGCAGATGATGAACAAGCACACTCCTCGCAGCCACCACCGGATGAAGATATTCTCCAAGACATTGCTGATGGTGCTTTGGCCAGCGACGAAGTTTCTTTGTCAATAGGTGACAATGGAGCATTGATTCCCAGGGCGAATCAAGTGCAAGATTATCAATTAAGATCTCCTGCGCTTCAGGAAATGTGTATTTGTGATTTTGTCGCTCAAGTTGAGAAACAGAAGGTGAATCAATCACGAATTGAGGTTGACGCAGACCTACCAAATTCAGAGGCTGTTCCTGAAGATGACCTCGTCGATGGTTTAGAGGGTGATTTTGCGAATATGGAAGATGTCCCACTCTCGGATTTGATTCTTAATAAGAACAACACAAACATGAATGATAAGCGCATTTCGATAGAAGACATTATGAAGGATAGATCACACACACGCCCATCTTATGAATTGCACAAGGGTCATATTGAAAGAGGAACGCACTGTCTTGTTGTCTGTCATCCAGACAGACACCATATTCCTGTGCCGATAGGTCCATCCTTGCCAAGGCGCGATTGCCTGGAAGTCAGAGAAAGGTATTGTTGAGTGATGCTTATTTTGTTCAAGCCATGGTCCACCATCGATGATTTACGTGGTGCTTTTCAGACATGGTCAGATGCCTTCGAAGATTTTGTGGATAATTGCGCACCAAATAAGCTTTTTGTTATGAAGAACATGCAGATCCTTCACGAGTGCAAGGATAGTCGAGACGATCACTTTGCTAATCGCCGTCAACGTTCTTCTAACTGATCAAACCGTGTGTGTGGCGAAGTTGTCGAGCGTACAACATGCGCAGAAGATTTTATTGATCATGATCTGAACGGAGGAGACATCCTTTCGCACATGGAAAATATTGAGCAAGTTTTGTCCATCAAGAGATTTATGCAGCACGATACAATGTTAGATTGCTTACACCATATGGAAATAGCGGGTCACTTCAATATAAATAAGGCTTCAGTGACTGCAACTAGCTCAAGTTCAGCTAATTCCCATATTGATGAGGTAGACAAAGACAATCTAACGATAGAGAGCGAATGGCAACATGCTTATGATCTTAGGAAGGAGGCTTGGAAGCAATGTGCTATTGAGCATTGTCGTATGGAGTTTGCTCTGTCGGTGCAATCGAGCGCGGCAGATGCTGATCTATCATCTGGGGACACGTTCTGGCATGCAATAAACCACCTGTCACCATCAGTCATACCAGAAATGATTCCATTAATAGTGAAACAGACCGAAAAGCATATGGTTGAACCGGTTGCAGTTGATATAGCAGCAATGATTACTGAGTATGGTCTGAACGCGGAGCAAGGTCATGTGTTTTCCCTAATAGCCAAGCATTCTTTGACTCAAAATTCAGAGCCACTCCGCATGTATTTAGGTGGTCCTGGAGGGACTGGAAAGTCGCGCGTAATCACTGCAATAACAGAGTTTTTTAACAGACGCAGAGAAGGCAGGTGTTTTCGATTGACATCATTCATGGGTGTCGCAGCTCGCAATATTTCTGGTATGACATTGCACTCTGCGTTAAACTTGAATCAGCGCAAGAAGAAAGGCAGGCAAGGTAAACACAAACGTGATTTGATAGCTATGTGGCAGACTATCGATTACTTACTCATCGACGAGGTTTCCATGATTAGTTGTAACTTCTTGGTCCAAATTCATGAGGCTCTATGTGAAGCCAAAGAGAATTCTGCTTTGTTTGGGGGAATCAGTATTATATTCGCTGGTGATTTCGCACAGCTTCCACCTGTCGGCCAACGTGGTTTACATCGCAAAGTGAATACATACGCGGTTAGCACTAGCAAGGGACAAAATGGTATGTTCGGTAAATTATTATGGTTATCTGTCACCACTGTAGTGTTGCTGAAAATCGTTATGTGACAAACTGGAGGTCACAACATACATTTTGTTGAACTTCTCGGCCGCTTAAGAACGGGTAGTTCTGACGCAGATTATGAATTGTTGTCAACTCACATTATATCAAAAGTTAAGCCTAACTGGGAAATCGGAAAATGGCTTGATGCACCAGTGATAGTGAGCACCAATGAGGTGAAAGACATAATCAATGTACGAGCGACATTAGCATATGCACAATACACGCATCAGTCTGTAGATTGGTATCATTGTGTGGATAAACACAGCGGTCATGAGATTGACTCACCTAATCTGCGCTCCCATCTAAAGCGTCTGCATTCTGGATCAACTTCCCAGCGTTTGTGCAATGATTCCGTTGGTTATCGGTATGCCAGTGATGATTGGCCAAAATTTTGATGTTAATGCAGGGATAGTGAATGGTTGTGTTGGTACCTTGCAGAGTATTTGTTTCTTCACAGACAACAATGGTAATTGCCATGCTACATCATGCGTCATTCATACACCTTCCACTTCAGGGGATCCGCTTCCTCACCTGGCAATTCAAGAATCAGTTGTTCTTCTGGACACGGTCGACATGACTTTCGCAAATCCTTTCAGTGGCAAGAAATGTCAAATTAAGCGCACCCAGTTACCTATCACTCCAGGTTTCGCTAGGACGACTCACAAAGCCCAAGGCCAAACCATGCAATGCACCATCATAGATTTGGAAAGCTGCAGTGGAACGGAGGCTCCATACGTAATGCTGTCTCATGTGACGTCGCTTGATGGATTGTTGATTCTATGTCCTTTCAACAAGAAGAAGATTTGTTGTCGTCAAAGCAAAGACACACGCTTAGAAGAAAAACGTCAGCATGTGCTTGCACAACAAACAATTATTGACTCTTTAACTGATGGAGAAGAACATGTGAGAGCAGAATCGGTTCTGCAGGCCATGCTAGGTTGTGCCAGTGTAGACAAAATCAAAGGCAGTACCCGAGTGCCTACTTCTTTACACGAGTCTGTGTCACAGTTGTCCTGTGAAGTTCGCAGTGTTCAAAAAGAGATTGAAATCATTGGGTCAGGTAATCCATGCAAAAGAAAACTCAAACATCTCCCAGATATCGCCAAGTAGTTTGGTGATAGCTCAGCATATGCCATGCAAGAAACGCCGGCTGAACTTAGATGACAAAACATTGGTGGCGTGAGTCCCATGTCACTCGAAAGATCAGTTTGTGTGAAAGTGATATTCCAGACGTGAAGGCTACGCTTTTCAGAGCAAGCCTTGACATGGCAAACGCGCATATGCTAAAACAATGTCTATGGGGTGAGTTGCTCAACATTTGGATCACATGATGTACTCAGCTTAGTAACCACATCCTGCAGGACTGATTGTTTGATTCTCGTTAGCCCCTTTCTATCTGAACCTCCACCATTATCGTCAGCGGTTAACTTCAGTGTTGGTGTTCCTGGAGTCAAATTTAATCAGTGTCATTTCACTTGGGTCAAAAAAGAACCCATATTGCACCCTTTCTGCTTCACTTACAAGACTATCACGTCAAGCATCACCTTGTCCGCTTAGATCTGATTATTTGGGCCATCATGTGTACGCCATTAAACAGGCATGATGGGAGTCCATTAACTGTTTATTCAGCAACAGGCATAGAGGATGTTTGGATGATTGTCATCTGATTCATGGATATCATGGACGTGGTCAGGTGCTTTGCTGTCAACACGGTTTTTCAAAGGCTGGGTCACAAGGTCATCAATAGTAGGTTGAACTACATTCTCAAACACGCTGTCGACACCCATGGTGATCAACTTTGTTCTATCCTTGGTTCTACCAAATCTGTACTTCTCGGCAGCTCGGCACTCGACATTATGTTGTATGGTACCAGCCGTAGTTGTAGTATTTGACCTACAATACTTGGTAATGGCCACTTTAACCATAGACACTTTCATTGGCAACTGCCAGTTCACTCTTTTGACCTATGCTGTGGCACTTGCCAGGTCCCTATGTCCTGGCTTTCACAGCCGCATTTTTGGGATTTTGAAACTCAGCTGTTTGTCATTCCAGGATACATTCCACATTTGGTGATGGATGTATTTATATGTTATGACCGCAATTTTGGCTTCCAAAAGCGGAAATTCACAAAAACACATCCCATTTTGGTCACCTACTGATATCAGGCCTCCCCACATTATTCCCACACTCCGCATTTTCGCATTTTTCAGCCACACAGTGTGGGAATTACTCCACAACACCCAAAACATCGCCCAATATAGTATACCCCACAATTATAATTATTCTCACACCCTCCCCACCTTGTTGCAGCTTCACCACCACACCACAATAGCTCCCACTGCATATATAAGTAGTAGTTTAGTATATATATGTATAATATAATATAATAGACCGCTTTTTTTGTCTATTTGTGTGCCTGCTCCTCCTCCAGGGAGTATTCAGAATAGCCTAGGGTACAGAACACTTTCGCACTTTTGCCCCTTTAATAGGGAAGTGCTCTATGGTATTCAGAACATGTTTTTGAGTATATATGAAGATATTCCCATCTTTATTTGGCCCCTTGAGGCGCCCTACATCAATGGATATAGCATATATACAGAAAACCACAAATGTGTTCCCATGTGTCTATTTCTAGGTGAACAGACTTGGAAAAATTATCCCCAGCATCTATTAAGCAGTATGAACAATGTATGAAAAGCCCTGGACCATAGAACAAGATCCTGTGATGCAGTATACCTGCCCTCTCCTGATGGTTCACCCCCTGTGAAAATTTTCCCTGTAGGACCGGACCTTCAGGATGTTAGGGAGTCTATTTCTATGCATATTTGGAGTATATCTATCACTTAGCTGTGCCAGAATATCAACATGGTCCTTCTACAGGAACAAAAAGACACAAAATCGCATTTTTGACATTTTTGATATATCTCAGTATCTTACCCTTGCATACATAGTCCACCTTGCTCATTTATCATCAGTGGTACATATATAAATGTGTTTGATGCCCAGGATCAGCTCACAATGGGCCGCAGTTTTGAGGTAGTGCATACTCTTACTATTTCTACTGATAAGGGGGCTATACCTTCAAATCATCGAAATCTAATAATCAGACAACTGGAACACATTTCAGATATACTCAGTATCATAGATCTACATTTACTAAACGATCCATCAAGAATTGAGTGCTGGGGAAGTGAAATAGATAAGAAATTGAGTGTGGGAAACTCAAAGACCCAAAACATCGAAAATGGTCAGTTGAGTAGTGGTACTATCGTTGGGCCAGAGTTGCAAAATCTGACAAGCACATTTTCATATCTCATTGTTTACTACACATTAAGACAAAATAATTGTACGGACCTGTAGCTATGTGTGTCACGGGAGAGCTCCAGCTGACAGAAGAATGAAAAGTGTTCAAACGATGCTGCCAGAGGGATGCCGACGCCAAATGTTAGAAACAGTAGAGAGTTGCAAAATTTCTCATGCGCAAGTTGGCGCAGGTGTCACACTGTGTCACAGTGTTGATTTTGCAAAACTGAACTCCGCCACGGCAAACAGTGCGACGCAAGATGCAAGTCTCGAATTTAGAGTAAAAACATTGATTGCGGCGCGGGGAATTATTCTACGGGAGGAACATTAGTATACAGTATGTAAAATCTATGGTAAAGAATATTTATGGGTGACTATAGTACGAGTAAGAAGCGCCGTCGAAGTGTGTGATACGAAACATTATGCTCCTTAGCAGCAGTACGAATATTTGGAGAAGAAGAAGCAAGAAGAATAGCACAGACATCCTGAATTTTTTTCTCTCGCTCTTCGTTGAGTTTCTGAACTTTTGTTCTGAAGACATGAGCGCGATGCGCTGGCATGCAACAGCAATATTGACTTGGAGTACCCGAGCAGTCTCAAGTCGTCATTGAAAGTTTTGCAGCCGTGCACTGCCACACTCAAAATTGGTTCTCTGCTCCAAGCCATCACGCTTGATCATTCTTTGACATCAATGCTTGCATTGTCGATAACAACAGCAATTGTGCTTCGTTCACGCTGGAAAAATGCTCAGAGGGTGAGGATAGGCATGAAGTGTGTCCAGAAAAAAAAAATCATTTTTCGGTTGTGATTTTTGCTTTTGCCTGACTATTCTACGTGAAAAAGGGTAACTTCGAATGATAGATTTGAAGCCGTATGTGTTCCTCATCCTTATTTTTATAAAATAAAAATACTATACTATGGATATATGTTGGAAGGTCCTATATCCAAGAGTAGGGGACTTAAGATGTGTTGTTGCGTGTGCTATGAGGCATTTTGCAACTCTCTACTGTTTTGCAACTCTGGCCCAATGATAGTAGGACTTTAATGCTGCATCAATTTACTTTACTACCACATCCCTTCTACATCTGTTCCACCCTCAGGGCAAAGTGTAGTTTAGGTTCCTTATGTATTTTAACATGTATCCTATTAAAATTTAATGAAATCTTCGACCTATATCATATGTAAATGTGACTTTGTGTAATATGTGTTAATTGTCACTTTTCACACATATGTTCCTTTGCTTCCCTTTCACTCAATACTTGATGGATCTTTCTACAATTGTAGATCCATGATACTGAGTATATCTGAAATGTGTTCCAGTTGTCTGATTATTAGATTTCGATGATTTGAAGGTATAGCCCCCTTATCAGTAGAAATAGTAAGAGTATGCACTACCTCAAAACTGCGGCCCATTGTGAGCTGATCCTGGGCATCAAACACATTTATATATGTACCACTGATGATAAATGAGCAAGGTGGACTATGTATGCAAGGGTAAGATACTGAGATATATCAAAAATGTCAAAAATGCGATTTTGTGTCTTTTTGTTCCTGTAGAAGGACCATGTTGATATTCTGGCACAGCTAAGTGATAGATATACTCCAAATATGCATAGAAATAGACTCCCTAACATCCTGAAGGTCCGGTCCTACAGGGAAAATTTTCACAGGGGGTGAACCATCAGGAGAGGGCAGGTATACTGCATCACAGGATCTTGTTCTATGGTCCAGGGCTTTTCATACATTGTTCATACTGCTTAATAGATGCTGGGGATAATTTTTCCAAGTCTGTTCACCTAGAAATAGACACATGGGAACACATTTGTGGTTTTCTGTATATATGCTATATCCATTGATGTAGGGCGCCTCAAGGGGCCAAATAAAGATGGGAATATCTTCATATATACTCAAAAACATGTTCTGAATACCATAGAGCACTTCCCTATTAAAGGGGCAAAAGTGCGAAAGTGTTCTGTACCCTAGGCTATTCTGAATACTCCCTGGAGGAGGAGCAGGCACACAAATAGACAAAAAAAGCGGTCTATTATATTATATTATACATATATATACTAAACTACTACTTATATATGCAGTGGGAGCTATTGTGGTGTGGTGGTGAAGCTGCAACAAGGTGGGGAGGGTGTGAGAATAATTATAATTGTGGGGTATACACGGCCAGACGTTAGCTTGAACCTGAGGTTAACTCGGTTATTTTTGCACTCAATATATATATAAATTGTGCCCTGTATTGTTTTGAATGAAAACAGAGAACTGAGTTAAGGCAAGATCTATCGGTTAAGCATAGACAAGGATGAAGCACAATTTTCGATTGTCCGGCAGCCGCCGAGCGGATAGCCTCAGGTGCATTGGGAGTTTAACCTGAGGCTCAAAGTGTTTTTGTCCATCGGCCATAAGCGATTTATCCTGGGAACAACGCCAAACAAAGGCTCCGCTCCATAGGTATTATCTGCGCAGGGCATCTCTGAATTATCCTTAGGCAGATTTTCTATCCACCGTCAGTGCAATAATCACTTGATCAACAGGTACTTTTGGTTGATCCACTATACAGCTGAAAGCAACATATCCTGCAAACCACGTCCCGCGCAAACTTGGGGCAAAATAGCCAAGTTGAAGGAAAAATTTCACCAAGTCCGAACTCAAATCTAGCTAACTTAGTAATTGTCGAGCTTGTCTTCCACCTTGGTAAGTTTTCGTATTCTTTAAATTTTATCTTTACTTTTTATCATAACTCTGCCAGCCTTCTGCAATTCCCTGACCTTTCCACATACATGATACACCTCCCGCACCGTTACTGTTGTTTCCCGTGGATCCATTACCTGTCTTCGAACCCTGCCACATCCTCCTGCAGCTGTCCACGACCCCGACACTACCCCTGCCTTTCTAGTAACTGCTGACTGCATCCCGCATCCTTTATCGTAAGTTTTTCGTCTCCTTCTCCCTTTTGAGACTTATAAATACACCTTTTGCAACTCTTGTTGCAGTGCACCCTCATAGTTGCTCCCTTCGCACATCTCCTGCGATGTCTCTTACATATGTAAGTCTTTCTCTTATTTCCTTGTCTTTTTATTTTGCTGATCTCATCACATTCAGTTTAGTCACATTACACATTCTCTCACATCTGCCTCTCGCACCCTTTTTCAGCCTTCTCGTACCGTCTAGCGCTATTTCGCATCATCATTCTCGCGCCCTCTCTCACAGCTTCTCGTATCGTCTGGGGTTGTTCTGCCATATTTCGCAGCTTTCTCTATTCTCTCATGCCTCCTCGCACTGTCTAGTGCCTTGTGTTGCCACTGCTATTATTGTCTTACTGTGGTTCTATTAACTATGCATTGTATCTCAATATCAAATGATTTTTTTTTGTTTTATTGCTCGTGAAATTATCAATGTCAGAAATAAATTACCCATACTATTGCAGTCTCGGCATAAGGACCAATGCTACCCAGCAAGCAGTACTGCACTAATCTCGGCCTGAGGACCAACACTACTTAATCCTATCAAGCTGATCTTCATGCTCAGAGGTTCACTGAGGTAGATACATAGGCTCTGCTGGGACTTGCACCAATTCTGTAACTATGAAATTTGCCAGTACCTAGTTCATTAATCCTCAAGTTCTGGCACAGCCGGTAATCAGGTTTTGATCACTCACGTCCCCTGGATAAAAATAATATTGCAACCGGCGGCTAAAGTTGAAAATGTCCTCAGGTTCAAACTACTTTGCCCATGGGACAAACACCACGATAAACCGAGCTTGAGTGTCACAACAAATGTTGCACTTCAGATTCAATAATATGGAGGCGCACGGGTCGTTTTTGCACTCAATTAAGTCTGAAATTATCCTGTTTACAACTATTCTAGGCTATATTAGAAGGGGAGAGCTAATGTAGCGCGAGCCTCAGTCAATGGTAAGAAAGACTGATTCCTAATGTACGAACCTAACGTAGCATGAGCCTATAGAAGTATGTTAGTGAGTGACTTGTATCATAAGGGTAAGAACACTATACACACCTCAGTCAATGGTAAGAAAGACTGAGGTGCGGTTGTAGGATCCAGCTGTCTTAAGTAGAGAGAGAGAGGGAAAATAATCGTAACCAGGCAAGTGACAGGCCATGACAGGCATAATAAGAGGGACAGGCATAATATGAGAGTGGAACCGGTTCGGGTCCTCTGATGGATCAACTCTCAACACTCCCACTCGTCAGAGCACTCGACGCATCTAGGCGATGGAGTCCCATGCTTTCCCAATGTTGGATTCCCGCAGGACAAGGTAACACCTTCATTAGACTGTCCACAAGCATCTGCGAGGTGGACTTGTATTGCAGCTCAATCTTCTTGGAGTTGACGAGGCTGCGAATGAGGTGGTAATGGACATGGATGTGTTTCGCTCTCTCGTGGAACTTTGGGTTCTTTGAGAGTGCGATACTGGCCTGGTTGTCCCCATACAACAGTGCAGGGTCATAGAGGTCGGGATCAAGTCGGAAGTCATGTAGGAGTTGGATTAGATACAATGCTTTGTGGGAGGCATTCGAGAGACCAATATATTCCACCTCTGTAGTCGACGTGGCGACGACAGACTGTTTCTGTGACTTCCAGCTAATGTGTCCACCAAACAGCTGGTAGACATACGCGCTGGTGGACTTGCTATCATCCCGATCTGCAGCATAGTCTGAATCCGAGTGGCCAACGAGCCAAAGACAAGCATTAGGTCTGTCGTCCCATGGATGTATCGAAGGAGATGTTTGAGCTGGCGATGGTGATCAATGCTTGGGTTCTCCATGTACTGGGAGAGACATGAGACTGAATAGGCGATGTCAGGACGTGTAGTACGCATGGCGTAATTGAGTTCGCCAATGGTACGACGGTATGGGATGGATGCGATGGTAGCTGCCTCTTCAGCGGTTGGAGCCCGTGTGGCCTTTTGCAAGACAACTCCGGGCATCATAGGTGTGCCGACTGGGTTGCAGAGCGACATGCCAGTGTTGTCGAGGATTTTTTCGAGGTAGGCTTTCTGACTGATTGCAAGGAGTCTCTTCTCTCGGTCGCGCATGATGTGCATGCCAAGGAAGTGTCGGGCAGGCCCAAGGTCTGAGAGATCGAAGCGTCGTCTGAGTTGCGCCTTGAACACATTCAGGTAATTGCGAGAGTTCGACACTGCAAGCATGTCGTCAACATAAACTACCAACCATATGACTTTGTCCCCTTCATGAAGGACATATAGGCTGTGGTCCGCTTCGCTCCTCACAAACTTAAAACCCTCCTTCCACAAGTACTCGTCTAGCGTCTGGTTCCATTCGTAACCAGCCTGTTTCAGCCCATAAAGTGCCTTCTCAAGTTTCCATACCCAATCCGGGTGTTTGGGATCTTCGAAGCCAGCAGGTTGTTTGAGGTAGATGTCTTCTTTGAGTTCGGCATTGAGGAAGGCTGTCCGAATGTCCATCTGGTCGAGTTCGAGGTCGAATTTTGCTGCAAGGGCGAGAAGAATGCGGATGGTGTCGTACTTGGCAACGGCTGCAAAGGTCTCCGTGTAGTCTATACCCTCGACCTGCATGTACCCTTGTGCAACGAATCATGCTTTGTGGCGGGTGATGTTGCCCTCTTCATCAGTCTTCACCGTGAATACCCACCTTGAACCAATTGCCTTCCATCCTTCTGGGAGTGGCATGAGGCGGTGAGTCTTGAGGTCCTGCATTGATTGCAGTTCAGACTTGCAGGCATCTGACCATTGTGCCCACTCTGGCGATAGCCGTGCTTTGTCGATGGTGGCCAGTATAATGATGCTTGGGTGTTTCGGAGGTTCTGCGGTCATATGCATCGCAGATTCAGCACCATCATGCTGTCGGTTTGCCTCGTCGTCGAGCGTGGGTGGTTCTGGTACGTAGGTCCAGCGTTCGGCGACAGGAACTCTCCTTGCCGGTATTGCCGTCGCGCTGGTGCCAGTTGGCGCAATATGGCCAATTTGCACCGGCTGGCATGAGCGAGTGCTGCGACGGGGTGGATCTGCTGGAGGAGGTGGTGCTGGTAGTGCCAGATGTGGGACAGGTTCTGCTGCTGGTGGGTCATTATGTGCCTCTCCTCCCACTGACACCTGTGGTACCATACCAGCGGGGGTTGAAACCGGTGGCTCACCAGCCTGTGGAGGCGTCCGGACATCTCCCACTGATGAGTGGACATCAGGGGTAACTACGGGATCAGCAAGGAGGGGGGCAAGAGGCGACGGGGTAGGGTTGCCATAGAAGATATGTTCGTCAAAATGGACATGACGAGAGCGAATGGTACGCTTGGCAGAGGGGTCCCAAAGGACGTAGCCTGCGTTCCGCACGTGGCCAAGGAGGAAACAACGCCGGGAGACAAAATCGTACTTATGGCGAATATCCTCAGGGATGTGTGCATAAGCAAGGCAGCCAAAGGGGCGAAGGTAGCCAAGGTCAGGTTTCCGACCATAGAAGGCTTCAAACGGGGTACGGCCAGCGAGCGACAATGATGGAAGTACGTTTTTGATATGTGCTGAGTTGAGAATGGCCCAGCCCCAGAAAGAACGCGGGAAACCGCTCAGGTGATGCGAACTGAGCGCGCGAGTAACTACCATCTGGTGGCTGCACTCTGCCACACCATTTTGCTGTGGCGTGTAAGGCATCGTGGTCTCATGCTCAATACCGTGCTCTGCGAGGTAGTGGAGGAAATCCCTCGACACGTACTCACCACCATTATCGCTGCAAAGACGCTTGATGCAACCCCCAGACTGAGTTTCAACCCATGGTGCGAAGTGCTTGAAACGATCAAAGACTTCGGACTTCACACGCATAAGGTAGATGGCGGAGTACCTCGTGTAATCATTGGTGAACACTACAAAGTAATGATCACCAGTAGAGGAGGTAACATTGACAGGACCCCAGACATCAGAATGAATCAACTCTGCAGTAGCCTTAGCACGGTGCGCAATAGTGGGAAATGGGAATCGCTTGTGCTTGCCCATAATGCAAGATATGCAGTGAATTGAGTCCACACCATCTGCATCGTGATTCAACGACGTTGTATCAAGGTCCATTCCACTAACGTGCCCGACAGCCTTCATAATCGTCGAAAAACCAGCGTGGCCTAACCAACGATGCCAGGTGTTGAGCGACAAAGTCGCAGATGATGATTTGCTGAGCATCGCTTGCATGGTAGCAGGAGCAGGCTCTGCACAATAGGCAGCGTCAAGTAGGTATAGCCCACCCTTTGGGTGCACATGAGCAAGGCATGGGCCGTCACCATCATTAGAGCATAGTGTCCCGCCTTTAGATGTTGTGGCGAAAGAGATACGAGCAGAGGCGAGTGTAGCGACAGAAATGAGCGTGCAGCATAGGTCAGGGACGTGCAGGAACTCAAAGTCATGCTCTGTCAAGGATGTACCATACCGGAGGACAAGTCTCACTGTACCCCATCCTGGGGCCAAGACCACATGTTCATCAGCCAGCGTCACACGAATGGGTTCACGCAATCTCGTGTAGTGGGAAAAATGTGATATTTCAGGCTCCATATGAGCTGTAGAAGCAGAGTCTACATGGAACATCCCAGTAGGTAGAGTAAGGGTCGACAAGATGCTGGCAGAATGGTCTTTTAAGGTAAGGATGGATGGGGCTGGTGCGACAGGCTCATCAGTTTGGTCTGCCAGGGGAGATTCCGTGTTAGCGGCGATAGTGGTAGGGGACGAAGGAGGTGGTGCTGACTTTGGGGCCTTCTCATCCTTGGAGAGTCGTGCATGGCACTGCACCCAGACATGTCCAGCTTTCAGACAGTGCCCACATTTAGGACGCCATCCTACAATCCAGCTATCCCCCTTCAACTCGTCGAAGCCTTTGGGGGGGATGCGATCGCTGGTCTTGGGAGGTGTATTACCTCCTCGATGGCCAGAGAGCATGGCTATATGTTCTGGTGCGCTATTGGTCCCAGCACGATGCAACTCTTGGGTCTTCAATCGGTTCACGATGTCATTGAAGTCCAGCAAGGTGTTGCTGTTAACAAGGGTTTGACGGAGAGGGTCGTAGTAGTCAGGGAGAGCTCGGAGCAGGATGTGCACGAAGATCACATCCGGAATTTTGTATTCATCCTTTATAGTGGTAGTAGTCGTCATAGAGGTGGTAGGAGGGACTGGCGTCGATGCGACCGAGAGGGCTGCAAGGTCTGCTTTCAGTATGATGAGGGTTTGCAGCATTTCGGCGATAGAGACACTGTCATGTGCCTTTGGAAGGGTGAATAGGTGATCAAGATACTGATTGAAACAGATGGCCTTTTGGGGAAGGTACTTCTTCTCTAGTGCTGTCCAAGCTAGGTGTGGGTCATCTATATCACGCAGGTACACAAAGTCTTGCATGTCGATGGCTGTGGAAAGGGCACTGAGGGCCAGAAGTCGGCGCTGCTTATAAACCTTCACCCGCTCATCGTGTTTCTCCTTGTGGAGGATGTTTTGGTCTGCATCTGTGAGCAAGGCTGGTGGTGAAGATTCCTTTTTGTCGCCACTGACATATGGCCATAGTCCAATGCCACCAGCCCACATTTTGAAGCCAGTTGCCCATTGGGAATAGTTAGAACCGTCAAGGGTGAGCTTCTCATGCAGGTACTTCTCGGTTTTGGGAAGAGAATCAGGAGAGGACATAGTAGGTGAATGATTGTCGATGAGAGAGTTGGGAATCGAGAGAACTAGACGTTCAATGAGAGAATACCACTATCCTTTAGGCAGGGCTCATAACCTATTAGAAGGGGAGAGCTAATGTAGCGCGAGCCTCAGTCAATGGTAAGAAAGACTGATTCCTAATGTACAAACCTAACGTAGCACGAGCCTATAGAAGTACATTAGTGAGTGACTTGTATCATAAGGGTAAGAACGCTATACACACCTCAGTCAATGGTAAGAAAGACTGAGGTGCAGTTGTAGGATCCAGCTGTCTTAAGTAGAGAGAGAGAGGGAAAATAATCGTAACCAGGCAAGTGACAGGCCATGACAGGCATAATAAGAGGGACAGGCATGATATGAGAGTGGAACCGGTTCGGGTGCTCTGACAGATCAACTCTCAACAGGCTAACCCCGGGTGCATCCAACTGTCTTGGAGTGTACTATATTGGGCGATGTTTTGGGTGTTGTGGAGTAATTCCCACACTGTGTGGCTGAAAAATGCGAAAATGCGGAGTGTGGGAATAATGTGGGGAGGCCTGATATCAGTAGGTGACCAAAATGGGATGTGTTTTTGTGAATTTCCGCTTTTGGAAGCCAAAATTGCAGTCATAACATATAAATACATCCATCACCAAATGTGGAATGTATCCTGGAATGACAAACAGCTGAGTTTCAAAATCCCAAAAATGCGGCTGTGAAAGCCAGGACATAGGGACCTGGCAAGTGCCACAGCATAGGTCAAAAGAGTGAACTGGCAGTTGCCAATGGAAGTGTCTATGGTTAAAGTGGTAGTTACCAAAATACAAGGTCTAATACTACAGCCAAGGGTGATGGTACATCGCCTGTACTCCAACATGAATTGCGAATCGCTACGCCATCCCACGCCAAACATATCCTTGCTGCTTTCTTCAATAACATCAGCTTCACCGAGGACAAATTTCCTTCATTGTATATGCCTCCTTCCGCTGTTGCTGTGTACAACTGTAGCTACATTCAGAAAAACGGGAGTAAAGTGGCATTGATCAACAGCCCCACAGATTCCGTCATGCCAGTCATTCTCACTCACAGATCGTCAACCGACTGTATGTTTGTTTGCTCAGGTGGCCTTTTTATGGGCTATCCTGAGTTGATGAACAGACATACTACATTCCTCCCACTAGTTGCACCCTTATCAACGACCATGAAAGGTCTGACCGAGCATGAGTACCAGGTGGAGACTTGCAATAGTACATGGACGTCAGCATGCAAAGCAAAATGCCCAACACTCTGGCACCGCATGGACAATGGGCTACTCGTCACATGGCAAAATGAAGTCAGTCCTGCACACATAACAGAGGGACAAAATCTACAGTGGAGGCTAACCAGTGATTGTACGAACCAATCTTGTATCAACTTTATCTTCAAGAATCCTGATCCCAATTTGGGAGCTGGCGCTGACTGCACCGTCGACCTTCGCATCGCTGATTCGAGAAGCCACAATGTGAGTAAAGCTAAGTTACTATCAGCTTGGACAATGAAAAACTAAATAGTGATGCACAGGCTGGACTTCCTTGCATCATAGGATTGCTGTTTGGTGCAGCCATGATGCAACCACGCACTGTGCCTGTCTACCTAGATAAAGGACGGAGCGCGATCATTAGTATTGATGATCTAAACCCCCAGCCATTCATTCATGAAAGAGGGATGGAGCCATCAAATATCATCAAGTGCGGAATAACCAGGCAGATGGTAGGGACAAATGATTGTGTGTTCACTATCATTCGGGATCACGATCATGTGATGGACGGCATTCCTTCATCATGTCACACAGGGCCATTCTACAAGAATGGAACACATCATCCTCCCTTGACACCACCTCGCAGTAACATGCTTGTTATCATGCAAAATCCCATGAAAAAAAACCAACCACGCGACATCTTGCCGAGAGAATGGAATAAGGTTGCAGATTACATTATTGAGTACGTGCTTTCCCTGCCTCATGTAAAATAAAATGTTCATTCTTTTAATAGAACTGATGAACACAATGAATTATTCAAGGGAGTCTTACACAAGCAACAAATCACCTAGTGCAATAAGGCATTGGGCACCATCGTAGGTATTACTAGAGGTAAGGAATTTGGCTTATGTGCGCGAGAATTTAACCACAACTGCAATCAAGGGAATAGATTGGTGGCTTGGTACCAAAACACAACAGGCCTAGTACGAGAGACTAAAAAAGGGCAAACCATGTACTGCTATTACATTTTTGACAGATTGTAGGCTTCGAATAAATACACCATCAATTAATTTGCGGATTAACTGAAAAACATAATGACCCGCTACTGCAGCACACATGCGACAGACTGAATAGAACGAAGGATTAAGTTAGCCACATCCACGGAAAAAGGAAGACTTGCCATGTCAAAATCGCATCTACAAGAGCCTTGTCGTCATAAGTCATGGACAGATAGGCGCGAAGATCGTGTCCTGCGTGTTTGATGACTAGGACATCACCCAACCATCCTGTACCGCAACAGCTGGCTTGTTGAGCAGCAATGGCTTTATTAGAAGGAAGCAGAGCATTCTGCGCGAAATATACCACGCTATATGCATCAGGAAACACGCTGTGAGAGGATCCTGGAAACCCGTGAACAGGATAAATAGAAGCTCACATGGAGTGATGAGCAGAATGTTGACTGGCGGCAATCCACATGTGCGCACGAACGATACCGTCTACATCTTGAGGCACATAAGTAAGAACCGCCTCTGAGCACCCACTACCATAAAACAAAACCTGGTGATAAGTCCGGCCAAACTGAGAAGGTCAGAATGAGTAGAGTTAAAAAAGAATGATGAAGGTCATACAGGCTCATGAGTAAACATGTGATTCTCAGTAGAATGAATATGTTCAATGGGCATGGGTAGAATAGCTGGCATGATAACGAGATGGCCAAAGTGAGAGACTTGAGAGAACAGGGGATGTGTTCAGGTGAGACGACAATGTGCTTAGGTAATACATGAACTAGACTAGACATCTGAAAACTCAGAATTCCACAAGGTAAGACATCCGATTATATAACCGGATAGG
Source organism: Suillus subluteus (assembly GCA_016647755.1). Classification (NCBI taxonomy): domain Eukaryota; kingdom Fungi; phylum Basidiomycota; class Agaricomycetes; order Boletales; family Suillaceae; genus Suillus; species Suillus subluteus. The sequence continues at coordinate 26,621 of JABBWI010000460.1, forward strand.
TGAATGACTTAGGTGATGAGACGGAAGTCGGATGAAGGACAATAAGAGAGGATGGCCGGATTATATATTTAAAGACTTGCGTTACAAGACTATCTCACAACTCACACATCATACCCAACGAACACAGTGACAGGTTGCTTGGTTTCATTCGCCCAACAGAACGGCTTTGTCGACATACAGTTTAAAGACAGTCCGCACAGCCGTGATGACATAATCTCAGCCGGGAAGCAATACTTCTCTCCAGAAGCGCAACTGGGCTTGGCAAGAGTCACCTTCGCCAGTGGTGGCGAACATGAGGACAGTGAGCCATTTGACATGGTAATATTATATGACGAAGACCTGCATGGAAGCAAAACCTGCCCCTACCTGGCCTTAAAGCTCATCAATAGGGAAGCATTCGTTAGTCTTGATAGGGACAATTACATGGATGTCATGAAGTCTGTTGAATTGTAAGCGACAGACTACATCACAAGCAGAAAATAACACTGACCAACCGAAAACACTAGCATCATAACCAAAATCAAGCCCGCAAACAAGGATGACAACACGTCGACTTCTGCCGACAAAGATAACTAACGAGAAAGCCTGCATATTGAACTTGTGAATGAGTAGTTCTTGGCATTGTGGGCTAATGATCAGATGTACACACATGTAAAGGCTGCTTACAAATATCAAGACATCATCACTGACAATCAACATGAGGGTGATGCTTGATAACACAAGCGTGGGTGGATAACTTGAACCTCCGAACATAGGGGCACACTGAGTAAAAAGTAAGGAGACAACGCTCAAGCAACAACCTAACAACCACACGTCTTATCCCAAACAGCTCCACATCACACAATGCAACAACACAATGGCTACATCAGAGTGCTGAGCGCAGAATTGCAAAGATATATCATGGAAGATGGACGAGCAAGTTCTTGTATGGGATTTTGGACCTACACAGAGTTTGGGTCATATGACAATAACGTGCCAAGACATGCCTATCATGGCTTGGTGCTTGGGAGGACATGAGTGTAGAGAAGGCAATAAAGACAAGACCATATCATACATGTTGGTATCAGCTTGAGAATATGCGTAAAATGGACCACCTAAATGTACATACAATAATAAGAAGCATACACAGCAACTTGGATTAGGACTTGGTATAAAATAACAAGCAAAACGATGAAAAAAAAGCGCACATGATCACAGCCAACGCCACAAGGGGGCGTCAGAAGAAAGGGGATATCGCTTGACGTAGTGTGTGACGAATTATGGTACCCCTCTTCATAACGCAAATGGGCATATATAAGAACTGAGGACAGCGAAAAATATATTAGCCCACTCACAGATAGAATCGCCACTCACAAAAAACCACACACCCAAGCTCATTCCAACAACCTCACAATATGGATGTCGATGCTGCATGCCATGACAACCGCATTGAAGGCGGACTCTATGATGATGTCGTCCAACAGCTCATGGCTCTCCCAAAAGGGGTGTCTTTAGGAGATGCCACATACAAAGAGGATTTCGTGCGCGAAACCAACATACACACAGGGAACTTTGCCTATGAATGCAGAGACAATGGGACTGAGTATGAGACTGTGCTCGTAGGCAAAATCTTACCTCGTCCTTGTGGGACTAAATTAAACGCCATGGGTAACCACTATGTTGGGACAGCGAGCACAGTGAGCAACATTGTATAATAATGTCACCTTGTCGCTTACTTGCTCGGCATAGCCAAATTTGATTGACGATAAAGCGTGGGTGAAGGCAGTGTTAGCTCTAGGACAACCAGCACAATCTACCGAGAAGATGTATATCACTTTCAGAAACCAAATCGCCACTCTGGACGATATCATCCAAAGCGACATTGAAGAACTGAAAAGGCAAAACAAGGACATGAATGTTAAAGAGTGGACTGCGCATGCTGGAACTGACCAAACTGGTGTGCTGGAGTACATCATCGTCAACACTGAGCAGCTATATGTGGTAAGGAACACTTAATGAAATAGATCATGGCACTGACCATAGCGAAGGTGCCTAAGGCAATGCAACAAGCCTTGCAAGGAAAGTGCCCCAGAGTGGCCAAGAAAACAATCAGCAATGCAAACGAGGCATCTGACGCACGTGATTTGGAGCCTCCAGCGCCGCTTGTGGCGTATTCGAATCCGTTGGGCTGTGAACTCAGTGGCTCTATCTCCGATTTGGAGGGGTCCATCACACGAATGGTGTGTGCATTTAATTGATAAACCTACTTGGTGATTAAGTTGACCATGGAGATATATCGCGTTGTATAATTGCTCACCTGACGTTCCTTCCAGTTGAATGTGTGGAGAGTCGCTCTGACCATGACTAGGGTTCCACGCCTGAGACTGGAGTACCAATCTTGAGGTGCGATTAGCTCGTTCTTGACATCCCTGATATCGAGTTGGCGGAGCTTCGCATTAACGTGTTGATAGAGGTCCCCTCCATAATCTGGGAGAACTGTAGGCTCGTAAAATGTGTTGGTCGTCACCGCAGTTTCATGGGTGTTTTCTCTTTTTCCTGTATCCCCAGCTGAGGTACCTTCCGCAGCTTTGTCTTCCGTACCCGGAGTGCAATTGGGGAAAAGAGCGAGGGAGGAGTGAAAAGCGGTGGGGCTTATAGCGGGAGTTGTGTTGAATTTGTACAGTATGTGTATCGCCGGATGTACTTGTAGTTAAAGCAATGTGTATACAAATATGGGTCAGCGACAACGGCATCACCATGCGTTCAGACGAGTAAACCATGTCGCCACATGCCGGAAAATTGAGAGCAGCGGAGTCTCAAACATCCACACGCTACGACTAACCAACAAGGTAGCGGGTTTTGCCACTTTAGCTGGCCCTATCGCTTATCAGAATATTCAGCCACTGCATAAGTCGTCAGTAAGCCACAACGACGTTTGGCACACAACAGTCTCTAAATCACGTAATATCTCACTGCAAATTTTGTGATGCTGACAGTACCTTCTATAGCTAAGAGCTGAGCTCTTTAACATTGCTGGACAAAGATACGTATAATCGTCAACCTATTTCGCCGATCAATTGGTGCTGATCTCCCGGTACCCAGTTTCGTGTCAGTCCCCCCATGCACGATGAGACTCTGAATTTCTCTAAGTATCCATGAGTCCCGGGCCTGAGCCCGGCACCAGCCTGCAGGATGGTTGTGTCACCTATCGTACTAGCCCGTACGCAACAGGTTGGAATTACACATTGCCAGCCTTTCCTATGCCACAAGAATGTCGGGGACAGAGCAAGTCAATCCCGAGCTCTGCTGGCAATGCAAGCGTCATCTGTTCGAAGGAGTGTTCAGGCAGGTTGACAGGGAACATTTAAAGGCAAGTTGGCTGCTGCGTTCCTATCGTCCCCTTCAGATTGATTTTTTTGGGAGCCCATATCACATCTCACAAAGAATGCGTCTCTTCTTCATCCTCGCCGTTGCTGCCGCTTTCAGGTTGACGGTGTCTATGCCTGTCGCTGAGGATCAATGTTCCATGTCCTTCTGCTCCGAGGGAGATTGCTGCCCTGGTTATACCTGCCAGGCAGTAGTAGTTGACCCCATAACTGTGAGTGTGAGTAGTTTTCATCTAACCCCGTGACTCGCCGGTGTGGTAGTATTCGGTCGTATTATTGTGTTTGACGCCCGACTCATGAGTGCTAAGCGACAGTAAGTCGTGTTTCTGCTTTCGCATTGGTGCAGTGTGGTTGACCACACAACACGTAAGTAGTTTGTTGCTGAGTGCTTGGTTGTCACAGTGAACAAATTTCACCCTCGAAGACCTTAAATTTGAGGAACATCTCTTTAGTTCTGTGTTCTATAGCACAAAGATCCGAAGCTTTGACCTGGCCTCGTGATTCAGTTCCATTGGTATAATATGGCTTATTCGTTTCAGTCCAAGCAAGCGCGATATTCACGGTAATCAGATCATGATTCAGCGTGCATGAGTCGTAAGTAAGCCATGACGGAAGATCCGATCGACGTTAACCGCAAAGCAAGACAAAACATGTATCCAAAAGCAAAAAAAAAACGAAAACAATCCAAAGCATATATCACACTACCTCCGTACCACCCCAACGCTCCGATTACTAATCCCCTGATCAAAACTACGCTTCCTCCGTCTCCCATTATCAACCGCAGACGACAACCCAGACTTGAGACTCGTAGCACTCACATTCTTCTTCGCGTCCAACGAGAATGCCGCACCCACAGCAGGCATGCTCAGTCTCCGTATCCAGCCCATGGGCTTCTCAGGGCGTAAGAGAATAGGAGGCTCGGGAGGGCGTAGATCGTGAGGAGAGGGTAAAACCTCTGGCGTTTTGTATTTAGCGATAGAACACGTATCGCAACCGCAAAATGGCGCGTGGTCTTTTGCAGGTAGAGGAGAAGACGGTTGTGAGCGTGATGGAGATTGAGATCCTCGTTGCGGTGAAGTCGAGTTCGGTGGAGGGATGAGGTGTGAAGTACTTTGTGAGCCACGTTTGTGCTGGAATGGTGTTGCATGAGGCCCTTTGGGCGTGTCACTCGTACCGCCTCGTGCGTCAAGAAAATGCATTCGATCGAGCTCCAAATCGCGCGTTTTCTGGTTGAGTTCTCGTTCGCGCTGTCGGAGCTCGTATTCTTTGTCCTTAAGCTCTAGTTCTGCGAGCTGTTCGATGCGATATCTCCCCTTCGAATATCGTCTTCGCCGAAAGGGCTGGCACGGGTGGCTTGGGAAGCAAGAGGATCCTGATTGACCGCCTGTCTATCCACGGTCGGCGAACGTCGAGGAGTCGTGGGTTCATCTATAGGCTGATACCTAGAAGCGAGATCTGAAACCCTCATCGGCAAGCGTGGTACATCTTTCGGCGCCAGAGGCAAAGGCTCGACCTCAATGCAAATAAAAATCAGCCCAACACATCAAAGAATTAAATACCATCTACTCACCGTACGACTGTAACGATTACGCATAGCAGCAACAATACTCCCATTGCTCACAGAACTATCAGTGCGGTCAAGCGTCTTCTTCGCAGCATCGATACTCCGGCTTTTGAATGCGCTGCGGCTCTCCGCTGAAGCACCGAACTCGCGCTCTGAATGAGGAGTGTGCTCTGGTTGCTTACTGCTGAGTCTTTTCTCGCCCGAAGTCGCTCGTGCAATCAGGGATGGTCGACGGACTTTTGCTTCCTCGTGGGACTGGGACTGCGTCTGTTCCAGGACCTTCTTCTCGCTACCAGTCGATATGCCTGGTCCAGTAATTTCCTGTTCCATTCTCCCCTCGAACTGATCATCAGAGTACCCATACTGTGAAGACGAAAGCGTAGTCTGTCCCTTGGACACAGAATGCAACTGGAAATCAACAAGCATATGCGTATCAGAAAGCGTACTCTCGATCGGCTGTGGAGATTCCGATAGTAGGATATGCTGTTGAGCTGATTGGGGAACTTGCAAACTCTGCATTTGCGTTCTCTGACGTTGTAGCTCTGCTTCGTTGGCAGCTAGAGGAATGGGGAAATGTGTCGGGGGGAAGGGGAACGCGCTGAGAGTCGTTATTGAGCTGATGGAGTCCTGGTTCTGATTATGCTCATTGGAGCTGAATGGTGGGTGGGGACGTTCGAGGTCGGCGGGATTGGTTTGTGAGGGAAGGGGAAGGGAAGTTTGGTACTCGTGTTTGCTGGGCGGGATGTTTTGACCCCATTCTGTTACGCCCCGGGTTGGAAGTAGAACTTGAGCAGGTGTGGGTGAGATGTCCGGTAGGCCATTGGGTAAAGGACCTGTCCACGCGCCTTCACAAAGAGCTCGCCATTCGCCGAGCGGCCCAATAGACGGGGAGAATCGACGGATGCTTTCACATGTCCGCGCCCATTCTGCATCTGCAACCCTCGATAGGCAGGCTGCTACGCTGTACGTAGTCGATGTGTGCTGTTGCGTTACGAGTGAGGCATGATTACTGTCGGATGCACAGTCAAAACTAAGAACACTCCAGTAGTCATACGTGCAACGTACTATTTCTCCTGAGACATCTCAGGACCAAGTATACTGAGAAGATTAACATAACGAGCGTGTTCTTCCCCGACATCGCGTGCGCTCTTCTTAGCTTTCTTCTCGTATGCCTGACCTTACAGGAACCGTTGAGACAACGCAAGCCAGAGCGAACGACAACGTGATGTAACGTACCAGCTTGCTTTATACGAGCATTTGAATCATCCATACGTTCGTCATGAGCTTTCTCTTCTTTCTTCAATCGTCGGTAAGTGAGTGAGCGAGGGCAGGTGGAGTGAGCAACGTAAAACGTACTGCGAGCTTCTTGGACCATTTTTTCATCTCTGAACTGATACTGCCACATTCCTTATCAGCTATTCTTGCAAACTTAGCATCGATATCAGAAAGAACGTCGAATATGCTTGCGCTGACGTTCAAAGCGTTGCCTGCCGTTTCGTGAGAAAGCCCGATACTTGGATTTGGGAAGGCAAACTCACCTGCGATCTCATTAGTGGTTTTGAGGGCAGCAGCTTCTTTGAGGGCTTTTGACAGCTTCCGCTGTAGTGCGACGATAGCCCCTGCAGCTTCGCAGTAGTCATTAAGCATGTTTATGACTGTCTCGAGCGTTTGGCATGATTTGTGAATGTCTTGCCGTTCTGCGGGGCGTGGTGAGGTAGTGGACCTTGACATGGAGATACGCTGGAGGTGGGGAAGTAGTATTGCTATTAGATCTGAAGACTTTGCTCCCTGCCTCAAGCTTGCGGCCAGCTGTCCTGCATCGGTGATGCTGGTGAAAGACAATCATCGGACTTTGAATCAACCCAAAAAACATGATAAGATAAATTCAAGACAGCCGCGGCGTGATAGCATACAAAATATTCTACAGTAAATCATGATAAATTGTTGGTTGTGTGAGGTCCAGCTAGAAAGTAATGTATATGCGTGATGTGCGCGAGTATGTGCGGGTCTGGAGATTCATTAGTGCCAATTTAGCGTGAATGAATGCAGGAGGGGCACGAACTAATATGTACTTAGAAGTGGGTATCTGGCCTTTCCTTTCAGAGGGTCCTGGTCTCGTCAGAATGTTGTTCTACACTCGGGCTACATCTGTCAATGATCACGACTTCCGCAACGCGAGTGTATGCCTTACCTTGACGACTTCATGCGCAGCAAGCGTTTCCAGGCCTTCCGTCTGGACCGAGAATTGGTACCGGGATGGAGTGGAATAATGTGTTTGCTACGGGGTGGTGAATGAGACACGAGTGGGTGCTAGTCACCGAAACAGTCAGAAGCAGGTTAGGGTAAGAGAAGTGTGAGCTAACATCAAGCGAGCATGTTTCGATATTCCTTTGCTCTCTCAGTCCTTGTTGGACGTGCCCGTGGTCTGATGGATCATGCTGAACGTATCATGAGAACTAGAACGTGCCAGTGTCGAGAATACTGGGCTTACATCTGAAGCGTCGGATGCAAAATATACGCATTGAACCTTGGTCAGTAGAGCATAATGGTCACTGATCCACCTCCTCCGCATCAGCTTCCCGTATTTCTTCCCAAGAGCTATCTTCTTTGGGGTATCTATAAATAAACCTGGACGAGGCGTATAGACCAACTTGTCTAGTCTTCCTGGTGTAAGCGGAGAACGAGGTTGATACCCCCAAGTGAAGCCTCCTTCATCGTCGCCGCTCCATGCATCCCACAAGCCAACAGATTCAACCAGTGCGGAGTCGTCGGGTGAAACAGCGTTAAAGTCACCTCCAACGATTCCTCCAAACAGCCCATCCTGCATTAAAGCACCAGCGACAAGTTTGAGTTGTTTCTTCCTGATTGGGGTGCCGTCGGGTAATGGGTCAAGGTGGGTGTTAGCAATTCGCAAGGTGACGACAGACTCGGATGGTGGGAGAGCTTGGGCTGTATCGAGGAGACCGCTTAGCTTGACGTCCACGAAAATAGCATGATGCTGCGACTCAGAGCAGCTGAAATGGATAGAAGTTGACTTCGTGATGCGAATGGAACGAGAGAGGAGGGTGACTGTGCCATACTTTGCGAGCTTAGGCCAGGCGTCTGTGGTTGAAGGAATGACGACGAAGAAATTCTGGACCCACTTGTTGTTGAGAATGGTATCGAATGCTGTAGCCAGGACGCCTTGGAGGAGGATAGAGCATGGTTCAGGCCGCCTACGATTTGTCCTGCACTTGAAGACCTGGTGCTGGATATAGGAGAGAGCAGCGTCTAGGCGAAGGTCTGGCTCTGGCCTCATGCAATCAATATTCCATGATACAACACGGATGAAACTGGGCATGTGTTCTGCTCTATCTTGACTTGGACCTGGAAGCCATTGTTTCGATTCAGCGATATAATGCGCTGGTTGAATTTCTCGATGAGCGTCAGCCATGGCCCTCCTTTGACGCCTGGCATGTACAGATGAGTCTATAGACTGTCAGTGTGCGGCACAGCCAATCACATATAATACGAATAAGCGCTGCCTCTGTTTGGTGTTGCAACGACTAATTGATTTTTTGTCTATCGATATGATGGATAGCCGTAAGGCAACCGAGCTAGCTCGGAGTCATAACAAGGTACATACTACAAACTCGTCTCTCGTACCACCATGATTGCGCGGCAGGATGACGAGGAGACACCCCTTCTGCAACGACCACAGCAGCCAACGATTCGAATTAGGACACCTCTGCCCGGGGATCAATTATGGATCATACTAGTACTGTTCTCGCAGTTGTCAGATCCTCTTTCTTCTAAGACCCTTGTCCAGTTTATTCCCCAAGTGAGTATATTCCCTTTGCTTGGATTTGAATCTAACTTTGTCAAGCTCATCAATGATCAGAGACATCGGAGTGGCTCGCGGAGACGAATCCCAGGTTGGTCGCTATGTCGGCATCCTTGTAAGCTTGTTCTTGCCCATTCGTTCCTTCCTGATATTCTCCCGAGCAATCATCACACTATGCAACTAATGCGCTGACTACTTTTCATTGGGGTCAACTGCCTGACAGCATTGGGCGGAAGCCTGTAATACTGACAGCAATTTCGGTTTCGATGTTTTCTTTTGGGCTGTCGAAGACCTTCCTTGGTCTGGTGCTTAGGTTAGCCTGTTAAATATCAAATAGTAGTTGTGATCGTCAATTACTGATATTCTTGACCAGTCGTGCTGTCTTTGGAGCATTTAATGGGAGCACTGAATAGTGTCGTCGAGAGCATGGTGATGGACATCACTGACGTGACCAATATGCCCAAGGCATACAGTTATACACCAATTCCGTGGATGATCGCAGCCATAGCTGGGTAGGCACACAGTGCATTTACTCTCGCACTAAGGTTCATGGCATCTAGGCCACTCATTGGGGGATCACTCTCCCGACCAGCAGACAGATTCCCTGACATCTTTGGGCGATCAGAACTCCTGAAAACCTACCCATTCTACAGCACGCCGTCGCCGCGCACAGCACATTGCCCGAATTCTTCTTCAGACCTTCATCCTTAGGTGAAACGTCTGTTATACATCATGTAGTTGAATCGACTACATGTATTACAACAAGCTCACATACTCAAAGATCCCCAAGGGGAGAGCGAGAGTCACACAAGCATTTGGAGAGTCCCGAGATAAAATTGAATAAAAATATCGAGGAACTCAAATTGGGCTTGACTTATCGCAATTGCGCCAACATGGCTTTCCACTGGCGCAGCAGACATCAAAAGGTCTGAATGAAAATGAACGCCTTTTCCCTCTCACAGAACACTCACTTGCATGCTTGCTCACGGACTACGGTCACACTCGCTGATCAGTAGATGGTTCACTTTGCGATGCAGGACTTACTGTAACCAATATTTATAAGATAAGCATCGATAGCGTTCAGAGCAGCCTGCTTGTATGTCACCGTGCTAAGTAGATTCAATGAGCTACGCATCAGTATCAAGGGAAAGCACACTGACGCATCCATGCTGTACTGGGTACCAATGATCGCCGTCTGTTAATTATTATCACCGATAATGAATCCACTCGACTGCGGACGGAGATAGATCGTACACTGCCGGTGCTCTTGCCGAATGAAATGATTGGGTGCTCTTTGCAAGAATTTTTGGGATATGAAATGTACACCAAATACTCAGGCCGGTATCTTCGATGATGAAATTCGAATGTAACTCATACCTAAGACACAGTCAAACAAGGGTCCACGACAGATGCTGCTCAAATTGGGGGGCATATTCGAAATCAATACATTCATAAATATGTATTGCATCTGTCCACAGACCTTTTCTGACCGTGTCTCAGGCGTCAACGGTAGTAAAGTTACAAGCCGGGGAAAGGGTTCTTGTTAAAGTTTATCAGTTTCACCAGCCAAGTGGCACGATGCATACGTACATGTAATTAACAAATGTGCGCCCGGATATGAGAGCTTCTTCAAGTTGATACGCAATCATCGGACAATCTTCAACTAGGCTTCTTCCATTTCCATCCTTCTCCACCAGTGCGATGGCATTGGATGTGCCTTTATCGAGGATAAGATCCCAATCTGCGAGCGCTCGAGCAATGATGGGTCCTCATGTAAGAAATCGCAGTAGCTAAACGTAATGGCCGTGAGATTCCGAGAGTGAACCACCGATTGAGCGAGCTGGGCTCCTTCACTATAATCAATTCCTAAGAGTCCAGGTACTGGATAGCACGCTTCTCCATATCCATCCGCAAGTGCGAACAAAAGTGTACCGTCCCCGCTTCCAACTTCAAGGACTGACATATCAGGGCGTGGAGGTGCATGTGATTTAACACCACTTGACCATCTCATTCATCACTGTTGCTAAACCTATGCGCCAGAATGGGTACAATAGAAGCAATGTAAATACGCACCATATTTTACCCTCGTCACCGTTTTTGAATTCATTGAATCCTCTTCGTATACGTTATCCCAACTGATTATCGGTGAGTGATGGGATCTTGTAGACAAGTCAATTAAAAGATTCCTGCCACTGGATTGGTGCCGAACGCGTCACGGTGATGTCCGTCTTGCATCACATTGCCAAGTGAAAGACTGTCAGGCGGGGACCTGTGTCATACGAATGGGTGTGCAGTGTCCCTTCGTTACAAAAAGAGCCTAGTAAAGAACCAGATGACAACAGAAGATCCGAGGGTAGGGTCGAGCCGTTCCTTGGAATGGTGCCAGAGAATAATACGGTGGATTATGTCAGCGGATATTGCTGGCGTTAGCGGCTGAAAAGGGTAGTCCTACATAGTCAACCCCCCTTGTAAATTTAACGTTTTGAAGAGGGTCAAGATGGATTGCAATTTGGACTCAAATGAACAGCGGAATCGCCCTACTTTTTTTTTACTCTATTCCGCATTACTTCAGTCTGCAGATACGACTCCAACGTGAAGGAAGGTTGTGGCGTCTTCCCACTGAGTACTAAACCTTGTTTTGCGCCGCGAAATGTGTTAGGCTAATCTACAATTGGATGCAAGACGAGAGAGTTCAAGATAGAATCAGTCGCGCTCCATCTACTAATCCCATTAACTGAGGGACATCCCTTTGCATGAGATAGATGATGACAAAAGTCACGACGGCGCCACAGTATGAGCCATGGCGCATGCGATGAAAGTCGCGGTCAGGTCATGATGCTGGCTGGTCCTGTAGTTCTTCCACGAGTTCACAACATGCATGTCAGTACTGTACCTAGCTGGTCAGTGCCGTAATCGCCTGGGCTCAAGAGTTTTCGTGCAATCTATGTGAAAAACGACGGCACCCTGTTCATGTTTGCAATGACATCGAGCATCCAGAAAACACGATATAATTCTCGATCACTGGGGATCTCGCTTGGGAGAGCCGCAGTCGCGGATGAGTCAGGATTGATATAGCGTCGGAGGAACATGACGAATTACATACCATCAAGATCATGTCTCCATCTTAATAATTGCTTTCCTTGAAAGCGCTCAGAGAGTTCCCAGGAAGGAATATATCTTCAGTGTTAAGTCACGAACAGGGAAAGATCTCTGCTTGACTGCTGTATTTTTATACTGACAGTGCTGTAAACAGATGACACGGTCGTTTGCGATAATATTATTGGTGATCTTCCCATACACTGAGATCTCGGCGAAGCAATAAAGAAGTACCTACTGCGAGAAATGCAATTGCCATCAAGATGTAGTATACCAACCACGCATCATGCCCTTCCTCCATTGAATAAGAGAAGATCAAAGCTGCAGACGCTGGACCAATGATTTTTGCTCCTGCGTCAAACATCTGGGCGATTCCATTTGTTGCTCCGAGCGATGCACGATTGGGAGCGGCTGCTCTGATGAATAATGCTAAGCAGGCTATAGGTTCTTCTCAGTTCAGCGGAACGCACGAAGTGCTAAATTGACAAACGGAAGCACAAGGTCAGGCTAATCGTCAGCGCGAGCTGGATGGCAACACACAGCCACACTGCCAAACCTATCCCATGGGCTCGAGCCAGAGCATTGATCACTGGAAATAAAATGACGCTGGGTATGCCGGAGCTAACGCCAGTGATTTGGATAGCTCCTCCACCAAAGTGATCATGTAAACGAGCGTAGAAAACCAGCTGAAATATGCCGTGTGCAACACCTGATGCCGCAAGTATAGCACCGATGCGAAGAGGGTCGAGGGAAAGGCCACCAAGTTCAACGGTGTAGCATAGAAGACAGGTAGGACTGAATTGAACGAAATGTGAAACAGGCCCGTGGTGACACAACTTGCTGTTGCGGTTGAAACTTTCGGGGTTAGCAAGACGCGCAGCGGAAGTGGCTTTGATTAGACTCCTCCAGGATTCCCTTCCGCAGGATTAACTAGCACATTGCTCGATGGCTGGCGAGGCTTTACGTGTGACTGTCCCAAGAAACCTCCTTTGATTAGCTCCCAAGGTGGTGTCCTCGTAGAGACGCTCTTGTTACCGCACTTAGTGTGATCCAGATATAAGTTTTCAACATCACACACACCTCTTTAAGACGGAAGTACATGACTAGCCAAGTTGCTAATACAAAATAGAGCATGACAGGATATATGGGTAGGTTTTCAGGAGTTCTGATCGCCCAAAGATGGCAGGGAATCTGTCTGCTGGTCGGGAGAGCGATCCCCCAGTGAGTGGCCTAGATGCCATGAACCTCAATGCGAAAGTAAGAAAGTAAATGTACTGTATGCCTGCCCAGCTATGGCTGCGATCATCCACGGAATTGGCATATAACTGTATGCCTTGGGCATATTGGTCGCGTCAGTGATGTCCATCACCATGCTCTTGATGACACTATTGCTCCCATTAAATGCTCCGCAGACAGCACAACTGGTCAAGAATATCAGTAATTGACGATCACAACTACTATTTGATATCTAACACGCTGACCTAAGCACCAGACCAAGGTCTTCGACAGCCCAAAAGAAAACATCGAAGCCGAAATTGCTAATAGAGCTGTCAATATTACAGGCTTCCGTCCGATGTGGTCAGGCAGTCGACTCCAATAAAAAACAGTCAGGGCATTAGCTGCATAGTATGATGATTGCTTGGGAGTACATCAGGAAGCCCGAAGGAACGAAGGGGCAAGAACAAGCTTACAAGGATGCCGACATAGTGACCAACCTGGGATTCGTCTCCGCGAGTCACTCCGATGTCTCTGATCATTGATGAGCTTGACAAAGTTAGACTCAAAGGGAATATACTCACTTGAGGAATAAATGGGACAAGGGTCTTAGAAGAAAGAGGATCTGACAGCTGTGAGAACAGTATGATCATAATTGATCCCAGGGTAGAGGTGTCCTAGTCGTTGGCTGCTGTAGTCGTTGCAGAAGGGGTGTCTCCTCGTCATCCTGCCACGCAAGCATGGTAGTATGAGAGACAGGGCGAATTGAGATAGATTGAGATAAAGAATGCCTCACGCATGATAGAACATGAGGGCAAGAAGTGGCCCCCGGAAGCTCCTACATATGTCTGTCCAGAAAATAGTAGATTTCAGAGCAAGAATTGGCCAAATGTCTTTCCAAAGATAGCAAGCTGGCCCGAGGTCTGTTCATTGATAGCAGATTTTTGACAGCTGGCCACCATGGGTCCCTGTCAAACTTTTGAGCAAGCATTGTCTGATGCGAGTTTGCATTTAATTCAAGTCGGGGGCTGGCGCCGGCGCCGTTATGATTAGTTGTCCATCAAGCTGGCAGCTGCGCTTCAAAACAACAATACTTAGGTTGACATGCTCAGACCGAGACAGTAGACTCCAGTGGCGATCATAGAACTGGCATGGCAGTTTGTTCTCCACGCTCTTGATTCGTTTTCGATGTCCATGCAGCTTTCCAGAGCACTCGTTAGCAATGATTCACAGTTTATATCCGAAACTGCTTGCTCCGCACTGTCTGGTTTGCATGGACAGGCCGCATTAACTTCTGCACTTGGAACGATCGATCCCGTTGCATACTACTCTATCACGACACCTCACCATCCAGACAATCATTATAGTCGCTAATCAGTACTCCAACCATTGAACCATATCATCAGACTCGCGTTGTGGGTGATCTGCGGAAGCACAGTCACTGCAACATCGAGACGAGTGTAGCAAGGGAAAATATTTCCATGCAAGCTGGCTCGTACGGGAGCTGTATGGCGGGAAATTATGGAAATATTGCTGCTACCCAAGTACCCTTCCTCGCACGCGCGGCACGTGTGTTCCTCAATGCCATCACAGAACCAAATTCCACACCTCCAGCCAACCTCCAGCATATCTCAATCTTCCCGATATACATTCTCTGGACCGTCGTTCAGCCACAAAATATAAAGAGGGGATGGTGGTCTGGCGGCGGATGCAATAAGCCTCAAACGGAAGCTGTATGGCCTCAACCTGAAGATGAAACAAACAGCTTGAAGGCTTTACCCCCAATGATAAAGCACCACCCCACTCCAATGACAGAAAGCCCATGTCTATTTTCCTCCATCCCTGGCCAATCGATACTACCGAACCCAGGTCCGACAAGCGATGCACCTGTACTGAAGTTGACGCTACTCGAGAGCAAGCGAATGAACCAAGCCTGTTGAGTGCAGAGCAAACAGGGCGGTAGCAGCCTGTTGCACAGACCGGGTAGCTGAGCCGCAGCTCACAGTCGAATGAGAACGTACAAGTGAACCTCTACGAGACTACGACCGTGCATTTTGCCTATATGTAACGTGGGACGTTGATGATACTGTTGGTTCGTTCCACTGTGTCTTTAGCGACCACACTCCCTATTGACCTCCTAGATCTTCGAGTCGCAACATTCCGCTAGTTTCTGATTTGTTCGCAATTTTCAACGATGGGTAACCGTCGTGCTATTGATCTTTAATACCAAGACTAATCTAAATGAAACTGAACTGAACCGTTTGACGATTCACGGGCCCAATTGTCGTTGATAGCTCTTTGCAAGTCGCCGTCGAGGCACTATATTGGCCATGTCGGTTATTATCCGTGTGCTCATGACGAACGTACGTCTCCTCTCGTCATCAAGATATCAACGTCATTTCATTTATACCTTAGCACCTCGCGGTTGTATCCTCGGGAGAAGCAAGCTCGTGCACTATTCGAGGAGGGTCAGTTCTATTCAGTGGGACATTGTTCCGTTACATGCAACCGTAGATGATAGAGACCAGACATGGAAATGGTTACGAGAACCTATCTGTCCTTCTGGAAAACAGGGGTTCCTTCTTTTCATTGTCATATAGAAGATAGGCTTACCACTTGATCTTGACGATTTGATCGAGTTCATGTGCCTCGTGCGGACGATTATCACCCCATATCGTCGTCGCAATTAGGCCGAGTCATCGTCACGATGATCACAGTATGTTTTGAGAAACGTTTATGGTTTTCAAGGCTATGCTCAGAGCACGTGCACTTATAAATTTAAAGCGATACGCTTCCCAATCAAAGCAAACAGGTTTCCCCATGTATTATTTGTTCGAATCAGAGAAGGTCTAGTTTTAAATATTCGTGGGTTAGCGTCTATTGTAACCTTTTGAGATCGACCTGTATTCTAAGGAGGACTTCGACGGTTTATGCACTATCTATGAGCTCAGGCTCGAGTAGTCCCAGTGGGATAACCGTCATCGTGGCTTTATTTTCTCCCGCCGAACTACAACAGCTCAGACAAGCTAGTCCAGGCAGAGGAACCGATCTACACGAGTTTCACGCACGACAACCTGCAACAAGTCTACCAGGCGGCAACAACCCTAGCGCCGGAGTAGTAACATTAACAACTCAACAGGAGGACCAGTCGGTTTCGAGACCTGCTCAACAACAACCAACCGCTAATACAATGTCGCACATTCGCACTTCATCTTTCTTTTCTTTTCGAAAACAGTTGCAGCATTCAAGCGACGTGAGTGCAGATCACCAGCAGCAATCTAACCGACGCCCAAGCACTGGCGCGCAAGACCGTGACTTCGCACCGCAAAACAACCAACAGCGCGCTCAAACAATGGGTCCAATGCGCTCCTCGCCAGAGAAGCAGGATGACCAAGAGCCCGACACGACTTTCGCAGCTCGCAGAGATTCTACCTCTGTTCCCCCTCTTCATCCTGAAATACGCTCCATTGTTCAGCTCACTGTCGCGCATGCCCGGAAGGTCTACTTCAGCGGCCCACTTGTAAAACGCGTACAGCGCCAGCCGGATGCCAACGTCCCAAAGATGATGGATGGGTTGATGTCTGGGCCCAGCTTAGTGGCACAACGTTGAGCATATGGGACATGAAGGAGATCGAAGAAGCCAACAAGAAGGGCCTCGAGGTGCCTCCTACGTATGTGAATATAACAGATGCCGTGAGTTTATTTCGTTCTCTTTCTATGCTGGTGGTGATGACGCTGGCTGTAGTTCGTCCACGTACTAGGTTCAGTGACTGGCCCCGCCGAGAATCCAGATCAACCGCGGAAGACATATGCGAACGTCCTCACTCTCAACACAGCAGGCTCTAATTTGCTTCTATTCAGCTGTCCGTCGACACCAGCATTGGAGTCATGGGCGACAGCTCTACGATTATCTGCTTGGGAAAAGTCTCGTCTCGAAGAGATGTATACTGCTCATTTGATACGCATAACATTGCTTGAAGGTCAGTTCTCTCACTGGAGTATGTTCGACACTGACGTCATTTCTCTCAGGCAAAGATACCCGCACAACCCTCGTCCGTGGCCGCATGGAAGGGTGGGTGCTCATACGCGTTGCTGGACAAACAGACTGGAAACGCATGTGGATGGTTATCTCTGGGTCGCAAACTTCATCCACCGATCCTGGAACTCCGTCTACTACCATTGGCACCATACCTATTCCCAAGAAACGCATGTCAAATCTCTTCTCGCGGGATCACTCCCCTGAGCCTCTACCCATGAAGCCTTTGCTTGCACTTTATGCATCCCCTAGGCCAAAGGACAAGAAGCATTCCCTTCTCACGCTTAGGGAGGTTTCACAGGCGTTTGCGGTGTACCCAGAGCGCCCGGAGTTGATCAACCGCAGCACGCTCATGAAACTTGAGGGTCTGATTGGTGACGAGGAAATGGCAGGCGCGATGAAACGAAGGGAGGGGTGGTTGCTTATTATGCCTGAGCTCGAGGCAGGGAATACGCAAGCATCCGAGATGCTCAAGTGGCTTGTTGGTGAGTGGACTATCTCAGTCCCGCAGAACATGATGATTCACCCTTTATTCAGCGCTTCATGACGCCTTTGAGCTATACGGACGTCCGAAAGTGTACACCTGGGACCCTCGTGATCCAGTTTCGCTGATGTTTGCTTATCCAGTCAATCCTGGGAGAGACGTAAGTGCAAGTTGCTTCTCAGCACAAGTTCACTGATTTATTGGACGATAGCTCCTGTTCCTTGATCGTGAAGTTGCAGAATCTATGGACCCACGTGACGACCGTACCTCCGCCATTCGCAATCGTCTCCTAAACATCCTCCACTCGCGGATGCCCGAACGGCGTGCCACATCTGCACCTCCCCCCCTGTCACCCGTTGGTTTGGGTGCTGATCCGAATCGCCCACAACAACAACAGCTATTACAAAATGTTACTCAGCCTCGGTCACAAACACAGAATGGTCAGCCTCTTCATGCCCCCAGCTCCCCACGATCAATTTCGACTTGCGCTCGCCACCAGACCTCACTGTCGGTCACGCTCTCTCCCCCATTACGGAACGGAGCGCAACGCGTGAAACGCTTCCGGATTTCCCTCATGCGCAAAGCCGCTCGATGTCGAATGAGCACCACGGGTCTGAGTCGATGATGCTCAGCAGCTCGATGTCGAGTGAGAAGCCAGATTCGGTGGGGCAGTCGATGAGCAACGGGCAGCAGGACTTTACGTCGCGTTCCATGTCCGAGCATAGCCAGTCTCAGATGCTTTCTCCGCTATCTTCGTTGAACCCGGTCCTAGAGAACGTACCTGGGTCGATGACAGGTCTCTCACTGACTGGAAGCCCTCCTCCTACCTCGCGTTCCAACTCAAAGCTTACGCCGAGCTTGGAGACTGCACAAACAAGGAGCACAGAACCGTCAACAGCTGCGAGTGTAGATGTTGGTGGGTTCAAACTTCCTCTTACGCCCGAGTCTCCTGGGTCACCTACATTTTCTACGGGCTCGGCAAGTCTCAGTTCGGGAAGTGGTAGGCCTACTTCGCCAGGAATGTCGTTGTCGGCCCTTGTTGCACCCGTGCCCATCAGATCATCCGCTTCGAGAACTCCTCCTCCTGCCTCGCCCCTTTCATGTCTCACATCACCTTACTCTCCCAAAGGGAAGGATAAAGAGTTACCTTCTATTCAAGATGTACAAGATGTCTTACAGCTGCCGCCTCGAGCACTGTCTCCGCCTCACCCGCAGCTGCATAATGCAGGCTCGCCGCCTTTGCCTCCCAAAGCCCAGTCAACCCCAGCACCGCGGGTGCCTGTTCCTGTAGCAACAGATCCTGTCGTCACCGCACAGCCCCTAGCACAAGACACTCAGAGTATATTTTCAGACGCTCTCTTCTTCATGCAACAACTTGACGAAAAGCCCAAAAACCCGCCACGGCGCGTCCCAACCACCATTTCTGAAGCCTCAAATTCTGAAGAGGGCTCAATGTCTGACAACCCATTGCGCTCATCACCAGCGCGTCGGGGAACGCCGATGATATTCTCAGAGTTGGGAACGGAAGCTAACATTAGCGAACCTAGCATGATTGGCTCGCGCCCTTCTCTCGGCCGTAAGCCGTCCGGTGCACGTGTCCAACCTACTTCTAGCCGAGGTCCAAATGTGGAAGCCACCTTAGTTCCCTCAACTTCTTTAGAGCACGCTCACGTTCAGGCCATGACGGATTCGCA